>CM069599.1:1165647-1195647 GCA_035771175.1 Paratinospora sagittata | reverse complement strand
AAGAAATTCTACAACTCTAAAATTAAAATAAGAGTATACTAATGGCCCTTTAATTTATAGATTCTAACTTATTTTAACGTGATGGTTGTAGAGGCTTCAGAAATCTCTAGATAGTTTAGGTGTGCACCAATTCAAGGGAGTAACTTCCATGAAGACTGTGAATGATATTTGCCTTTCCCTTGTTGCTTGTACCATCATCTATAACTATTATGTAAACAAAAATTGCTTACTGAAAAATAGTTCTGTTTCATGTTTTCAATGATTTTAGTCGTGAAGTGAATTTTAAGAATTATAGAATTTTGGCGTGAAGTGATAAAAGTTTTGATGGTGCTTTGAGAAAATTTGTTTTGATGGAAAACCTCATATTTTATTGAAAGGTTAGCATGCCATGTTGCATTGAACTATGTTAGCATCAAGTCATGCTTTTGAAGTGGAGCATGAAAGTTTCGAATTGGTGATATACATTAGATTTGAGAATAAAAAAAATAGTGTATTCAGAAATTAGAAATAGAAATAGAGAAATTGTTTGCATTGTTCTAAATTGCATCTCTTGTTTAAGCCTCGAAATCATGCTCAAGTTAGAAATAGATGTCATTTGTTTACTGATAGCATTTTTGTTTTTGTTGTGTTTAGTTGTGTAAGTATAACATAAAATAAAAATGAACTTTTGAGGTGGTAATATTGAATATTTGAAAAAAGCAAATATTATTATTCTAATAAGTGTAAATAGTAATACATATACATAATTTAAAGTATTTTGATCAAACTTAATAAAAACCGTGTCAAATTCAATTACATGAAATATAGTCTAATTTACATTGTAACTTATATATAAGATGGTAGTAATAAAAAGGAGGGAGAGGGAGGAAGGCATATGAAGTGCATTGAGGAATAATCAACCTTATTCAAATGCAATGTAAGCAATCCATATGTACAAGCTTTACTATATATTACTATAATTAGCATTGTTGTTTATTTTGTGATACGAATACGCTATATGCTTACTAACATATATGTGGACTTGCGTATGTTTTTATTTGTCTATTTGAAATTCATGAGTACAGTTAGAAGGTTTTATATAAAGGAGGGGATTGAAGGAAAAGAGAGATGCAAAAGTTGGGAGATTTCAAATTACCTCACTTCTTCAACTATCCACCCTACTTCACGTAATCTCTTCAACTCTTAGATCTGAATCTTCGTAATTTTCTTCTCCATATGTTGCCTTATTCATTGTTCTTTATGTGCTTCAATAACCTTGATATTATGTATACAATAGAAAGCTGGCATGTAATTTTCAAATATCACTCTCTCTTTGTCTCTCATAATGTTGTTATGGCATTAGGCAAAACTCCCCATCAGTTTTATTGTCATTGGAAATTGAAAGCAAACATGCAGTCGTCTTCTTACTTATCAATCTAGCTAAGGATGTAATTGAATCTCTCTCTCTCTCTCTCTCTCTCTCTCTCTTGTTGTTGCCATGGCATATGCAAGTTCCTTGGAAGTTGAAAGCAAACCTTCTTAGTTGTCAATCTTTACAAGGATACAATTAAAGCCTTTTTTTTAAAAAAATTGATTTAATTCCTTCCATTTGGTAGTCCAAGAAGAGAAGAAAATAGAAGACATCTCAGTAATTGCATATTCCGAGCGAGGGAAGCTCACGTTCATGTCCGCCACATGATCCGGAAGCACCTAATTTGATGTTACTCACATTTGCTTTTCTTGTGGGGGTGGGGGAGAGGTTAGAATGGCGAGGGAAAGAAATTGTTCTCTTTTGACTTCATATGTGTGTTTGCGTTTATATCTGTATGTGAGACTGTGAGATGTGTGCGCGCACATGGATGTATGTACTTTTTTCCAAGCTGATTGATTTCATGTGTGTTTTGACTTCATATGTGTGCGTTTATATCTGTATGTGAGAGTGTGAGAGTGTGTGTATGTGTGCGCGCATGGATGTATGTACTTTTTTCCAAGCTGCTTGATTTTCTTTCAGATTTCAAATTCATTCAAGCAGATTGATTTTCTTATAATGCTTTCAAAGTATCGAAATTTCTTTTCTTCCCTGATTTCTTTGACAATCATCTTTGTATGTGTGTGTGTGTGCATGGATGTATGTACTTTTTCCCTTTCAGATTATAAGTTCACAAGCAGTAAATTGATTTTCTTATAATGCTTTCAAAGTGTCAAAATTTATTTTCCTCCCTGATATCCTTGATAATCATCTTTTTTTAATCCTGATGGTAGTTATCTCACTCACAATACAAACAATCATGTTTCATTTTAACTCTGATATTCATTTGATGATCCACTCTTCAGTTTGCAGCCTGTAAGGGACACACGGGAGAAGCAGGTGCAACTTTGGAAGGAGCTGATAATTGATTACTGTAGAACTCAAAAGATATTTGTGATTGCACTTGATGAAGAATTCCCCCTTTTCACGAACCAAGTGATTGAAAGTGAGTCATTCCTTTTAGCAAGGCCTTCTTTAGTGAATAACAGATCAACTTTTGTTGCTGCCCAATCGACAATGCTTGTTCCTTAAAAATCATATGAATCTAACATTTTCAAATGCATAAATAGATGAACTCTGAGGGCCTTGTGAGACATTTTTTTGAGAAGAAACAATAAAGTATTATATTAATATGTAAAGTAGGTACATGTGAACAATGAGCGTAAGGGATGCTCAAAACAACCAGCAACGACTAGGCTCACACCAGTTGAGCCTGAACCTACTAACCCCAACACCCAGACAACACTACATTAAAGCTCCCCAGTTCCAATACCAATCAGAAAATGAATAAACTCCCCACCCTGCTGATAAGATCTTGGTAGACTCCCAGACAGAATTTGCTAGGTCTTATGGGAGAGATGGGTTGGTGCTGATTAATGAGCTTTTCATGGGCATTTAGTCCAATGAGTTTTCTCAATGAAGTATGAATCATGATCAATGCATACATGCGTAAGCGTTAGAACACACAACTTACAAGTTGGTTTTGTTCTTTTTCTTATACTGTTTCACAAGTGCTAGAGATCTCAAGTTTTAATTAGAAGTTGGATGAAGCATTTTTAAGTTTTCACTTGAAGAGAACAATTCTTAATCACTTGCCTCTGATAAACATCATGGACTAGCATCTTGATGAAGTGCTTATTTTGCAACAAATGTCCCATTTATACCAGTCTGTGCTTTCTGAAACGTGTGCATGAGTCTGTTGTTGAATTTTCATTGTGGTTTTAGGCCTTGTGGTGTTTGGTTATTGTGATTCATTTGTTACCTTTGAACTTAATAATACTGTTAAGATGCAAGCACCTTAAGGCAGAAATAAATGAATATGTACACGAGCAGGTTGCTTAAGCTTTTCCATTCTCCACATTAGAGATTTTGGTGGGATATTAGAGAAATGATATTTCTGATGCTTATGCTCATAATGTTGGTGCATTCTTGTATTTAAAATATTCCCCTATCAAAATCATTTTTATAGGAACATGCTATTTCCTTATTCCATCAGAAAATTGGGCTGGTTAGTCATAACATTTGACTATGTTCCCAATAATGGCTTGTACTTATGCTTTGCTCCATAATTAGATATTACTATTATTGGTTGTTTGTGGCTAGGATCTCTCAGTCATGAAGCTAGGGAGGCATTCTTGTCAGCCTTGGTCCAACAAGGTACATTGTGTTTGTGCTTACTGGCAAAGCAGTGTGATCCTTAAGTATATGGTTTCCTTAATTTGTTTTTAGTCCCACAGGGCGCGCTGAATGGATAGATAAAGGACACAAGAAATGTCTTATTCTCTGGCTCCAAATTCAAGATTGGGCTGATTGTGTTTTACGCTTTGTGAGTTGAAACTGTTGTTAATTTGGAATAATGTGTTGGTGGATGCAAGTAATATTGCTTTAAATTTCCTCTGACACATTTATGATCAGGTGAAGGACAACGGCTTTGAAGATAGCGTTCTGACAGTGGAGGAAATTCGCACTGGCATTGAATCCCAAGGAACAGGCAATCTCTCCTAGATATATATGTTTTATAGAATTGGCTCATTAAAGCTCACCCTCCTACTTCAGTAAAGGGTTTCTCAGAACAAACAAATAGAACATTTCGTCCTGCTCCGGGTTTGTGCACATCCTGCACAGCTCCGGGAACAGATTCACCCATCTGGGATTATCCGGACCAAGGTGCAGATACATCTCGAGATTGAGATGGAGACCCATGGCAAATTGTTGGAGAATAGATACCCCAGCGTTCCTCTTAGCCAGTATCTAGGGCATATAATACAGACTTTAGGGCTTCTTGGTCCCCTAGGAGGTGAAAGGCCTGCTCAGGAAGACCATTTAATTCTCTGGAGAAGATCAGTTGAAACTCCTCAATTGTTTCTGTTAGACCAAAAAATATTCTTGGAACTAAAGACTTTCTGAATGAATCTTTGATTTGACATTTATGCCATATCATTTTTGATAAACAAAAATATGGAAGCTGTTGACCTCTGTAATGGTTTCTGATCAAGATCAGTTTCAAGTTTGACTTTTTTGTCCATCTTGACATACTGGCATAGTCTATTCTTTTTCAATGCAAAATTGTGTATTGAGAAACTGAAAGCCATCTTATGCTTCTCACTGTCCGGATTGCAGAACTTCATGGGATGGACCGCACAGTATTGATGAGAGCTTTAAAGGTATTAGAACACAAAGGGAAGGTTACAATCTTCAAGGGGACCTCCACGGACGACGAAGGTGTGAAATTCTCCGCCTAGTGTTGCTGTGGTCTTGTGCTAGCTCCATTGCAACTTTCAGACTATGAATTTTGCTAATAATTTATCTGTAATGATAATTTCACAAGTCATGTTAATTATATCCTCTAGTCATGTTGTGGTGTCTCATCCTCATTATGTATGTTAAATTGTTACATTTGGTAACTTTTCCTTTTGGTCACATCAGTTTTGAGGGAATTCCTATGTAGGATGTAAGCTACTTGTATTTGAAAGGAAGTACCTTTGCCAAAATGCCACCTGATAGATGTACTCAGAAAACGTTCCAAAAGTCCTGTGATGTATACCAATATTGTCTTTTAGAACGGGTAGAACTGGTGGAATGTGAAAAACAATATAATCTATGTAAAGTATTGTAAAGCGCTTAAAATCCATAATTAAAGTATGCTATTAGTTAGCTATAAAACTATTTAATTAATTACATAAATGAGAGAATGAATAATTTACCTCATTATGATATGATAAAAATTAATATTAGTAAGTTAATATTATTTATTTAATTATCTTGATAGATTATATGGTACTGGAGACTATATTTAATTTTATGACAAAATGTGAAGGTGGTTAAACCCTAGGAATGAATCTATTTGGACGACCTCATGCGGGTAGCTTGGACATGAAGGAAGCTGTTGAAGCTGCGGCCAATAGCTAAGGATTACATTTTTAAGAGCTTAATTGGTGACGGCCAGAACACCGTGTTCTGGCTTGGTAATTGGTATCCTATCGATGTTTTGGATGGCATAAAATTGCAAAAGTGACCCGAATTACGGATGAGGAAAGTTGGCACTTCCTAGCTACCGGGACCACTCTAAAAAACCAAATTACAGGGAAAAGAGCCAATTGTTTGGAAGCGGACGAAAATTATTTAGATAAGCTGATAATCATCTGCCAAAGCCTGCACAACACCATCGATGGACTCCAGCATATTCTCCTCCGAGATTCCAAAATACATAAATTATTTCGAGTCATTCAACGTCTCAAAATAAACTCATATTCTCAATAAACGTACCACTGATACTACAAATTACGCAAATTTAAAATCATAACGCTCAAATAGAAAAAATTTTCCTCCCTCAGTTCTTTCAATCGTTCCTACAACTTATTTATCCCTTTTACTTGACAAGCTCTTGCAAATCAATTACTACAAGAAGTTGCTATATATTAAAAACTAGTTGAGAAGCATTCGTGAAAGATTGAAAAATGACTCAAGAAAGTAACCCGACTACTCACTTTGAGAGGATATCCATCATGGCACAACATATAGAGATAAGAGAAAAGATTTCTTTAGGTTTCCTTACAATTCACATCCAAACTTAAAAACAAAATTGAAAGTCGCGTAACCATATGGAATCACAATCATTAAAAAGATTGACAAAATGATTGCATCAAGGTTTGAACTCTAGCTGGCCCTGCCAGGCCTTCCACTAGGACCCTGCAGTTGTTGACAAATCCCAAAAGCAGCATTTACGTGGACCAAACAAACACCAATTAAGCATAAAACTGAAATAACTAAATGATGAGGAAGGACTAGGCCATAGATGCAGAATAAAGTATAAACAAACAATGTATCGAAACAACGTTTTTTTCCACTTTTCTCACTTTACTTTTTCCTCTATTAATTGAAAGAAATTTATATCTTTTCTAGAAAAATATTTATGCTCGTTCTCTTACTCTCTTTATGAGAATACTCAACTACAATTTCCAGTACCATAACTCCAATATTTTTTCGAAGCTAAGCTAATCAAGGATTGTTGGAAGCCGACCTATTCAAAGTCTTTGAATGACCTTCAAGACCTTCCTCATCCAAGTCTCATAAGTAGAGGAAATATATATAATAATAGTACAAATACCATACTGAACACTAAAAACAACTTGTAATATCAAGATGTACCATATGATAGCCTGATGGATTCTGTCAAGTATCAGAAGCGTGAATGTCAAACAAACATGGGGGCTTCAAATGACAATTCAAAGGAATGAAGGGGGTTGTGATATAGGAGACATCCTCAAACTAGAAAGCATGATACTAAGTCAACCATTTCATGTGAGAGAAGCCAAGCAATTTTGTCCCAAAAGAAGGCAAATAAATAGATGATGAGGAAAAACCAATGGATGGACAAAGAGAACAAAACAAAGGACGAATGTTTGTCAGACACAAAAAGAAATAAGAGCAGATAGGTTTTTCCTGCATTACTCACTCAAGCCCATGGGTGAATCACCAAGCCAGTTTGATCTAGTGTCCAGCAGTGGTCACATTCAAAGAAAGCATCATCTCATGGAGGGATTGATGCAGGATGCCAGTGATCACCGTGTTCCCCTCAATATTATTGATTACGGCGATATTCTACTTATTTATTTTCTTTTTATTATTTAGATTTATTTCCTTTATTAGTATTTTCATATTCATTGTATTTTGATTATAATAATTTTTGTTTGAAAACACCTAGTTTCCTAATTTAGGTAATAGATGAGTTTCTATTTTTGAGAAAGTTAGATTATTATATATTGAGGAGATTGTAATGTAAAAGTCATGTTTGATTTTTTGTTTTTGAAAGGAAACAAGCAATTATATTAAGCAGTAATGAGACACAAAAACATAACAATAACAGGAGAGCACCAGAGGTGCTCTCTACCAGAAGGCAAAAGCTACTAAAAGGAAACACCACCGAAAACAACACAACCATCACCACCACTCCAAACAAGAGGAAACAACAAACCAAAAGACACCTCTTAAGTTAAACAATTCTCCCAACTTCAAACCCAATCATTGATGGAGAAAGCCCCATTCAAATTAAAGGCCACTAGCCAAGAGCTAGCCATAACAATGGTATCGGTCCAAAGGGAATCAACATTCCGAGTTATGCCATTGAAAATGCGATTGTTGCGTTCTAACCATTACATCCACAATGTTGCCCATGAAGCCGTTCTCATCACCTCCAAGCCAACACCGTTCAACGCATGCACATTGGACAACCTTAAGCACTCTTCACACGAAGTTGGAACTAAGAACTTATCACCAAGCCTAAAATATCATTCCTCCCCAAGTTTTGAAGAAAAGGGATATCTAAAATAGATATGATCAGAAGATTCACCATTCTTTAAGCAAAGTAGACAACAATGGGGGAAGTAACACAATATATGGAAATCTTCTTTGCAAAACATCACCTATATTTAGCTTATTATGGGAGCCACCCAAACACTTTTACCTTGGACAGTATGTGAGCTTTCCAGATCATAGGAGCAAAAGGGAAGAAGGGAAAGAGTCATGGTCAATCAAATGGAGGAAAATGGACTAGCAAGAGAAAGAGCCAGAGGGATGAAGAGACCAAGTAAACCTATCTTGACCTGGAGAAAAATGGGTTGATCTTAAAAGGGATAAAATGGATGTTAACTCAGCCTGTTGACCAATAGTGAGGGTGAAAAGAAGAAAAAGATTCCAATGAATGGGCTTTGATCCACCTAAAAAAGAAATAAAATGGGCAATGGGATAGTTTGGGAAGGACGAAAGGTGATATTGTCTAGGGAAAAGATCAAAAAGAGAGGAATCGCCTATCCAACGATCCTCCCAAAATCGAAATGTTCGTCCATCACCAACATTTGGGCACAAGAAAGGAAAAAAGACAGAGAGTTGAGATAACAAATTTCCAAGGGCTCATAAAAGTAGAACGCATGATCAGGACAATTCTTCTACCAAAATCAATCGACCCATATTTGCTAATGATAATCCTAGCCCAAAAAGACAGTTGCTCCTTGCTAAATCTCCATAGCCACTTAACACAAAGAGCCTTGTTTCTGAGTAAGATATTCCAAATACTGAGACCACCCTTATCGATTATCCTCCCTTTCGCAATCAGCCATTCACTGATTTTGAAGAGGCTGAACAGTTTTTCCTACCCCCACACCCCCTTCCAAATCAACAACAAAACAACAATGGTCAACCAATTGATTATCGCTTCAAAGCAGTCATCCCACAATTCGATGGCCTCTTACACATCGAGGATTTTCTTGATTGGTTATCTACGGTAGAGTGATTTTTCAAATACATGGGTATACCCGAGGATAAACAAGTGAAGCTTGTGGCCTTCAAGCTAACTGGTGTTGCTTCTTGATGGGATCACTTGCAACTGGATAGACTTCACCAATGTTTTTGACAAGTGCAATCATGGCCAGCCATGAAATAATTGTTGAAGCAACGCTATCTTCCCCCAGACTATGTAAAGACCTTGTTCATCAATTTACAAAATTGTCAACAAGGCAAAGCACAGTCCAAGAATATGTTGACAAGTTTACAAGGGTACTATCCCGCAATGAGTTGCATGAGAATGAAAATCAAAATATTGGTTGTTTTCTTAATGGTTTCAATAGGAATATTCAAGAAAGGTTGGCTAATCATCAATATACTTCCCTTCATGTTGTCATCAATAATGCCCTCAAGGTTAAATCTTTCATTCCCACCCCCAAACAATATACCAAGCCCTCCTACCCCAATAATAAAAGACCACCATATCAAAATTATCCCAATAGCACACTACTAACTATAACCAGCTCCCCTTTGCCATTGCTCCACCTAATCCCATCCCTCAAGCCACCGCCTCTACCACTTCTCATTCTAAACCTAACCCTTCTACCTCCACATCCACCATTCCTTCTCGTAACACCACTTATGCACCACCCTTGAAACCAAAACCACAAAACCCATATGCCCATCCAAAACTGAACAAGTGCCTTAAGTGCGGCAAACATGGACATACTTCAAATGTGTGTGGAAGTCAACAAGTATTGGTTATTGAGGATGACTCCCTCGAGATCGTTCCAACTAGTGTAGTGAGCCTTGCGATAATGGTCATGACGATCAAGGCGAACCATTACTCGATACTTATGGATTTGATGACGATGACGATGGTGAGCATCTTGTCTTCGTTATTCGTAATTCGTTATCTCTAACCCAAGCTGAGGCTCCTACTCGACATAGACCACGTTTGGGAGAGCTTTTGCAAAAGCGCTTCTCCTGAAGCACTTCTTGGAAAAGGGCTTTTGGGAAAAGCAGGTCTCACCCAGCTACTTCTAAAAGTAGAAAACTGTTTTTTTTTTTTTTTTTCACCGTAGTTTGGTTAGAAGCAGGTGTCACAAAACACCCCCAAAAGTGTTTTTGCTCCAAAAGCACTTTGAAAAAACTCTCCCAAACGAGGCCATAACTTGTTTCGTATTTCTTGTAAGGTTCAAGATAAGATATGTCAGCTTATCATTGACAGTGGTAGTAGAGAGAACATTGTCTCTGCCACCATGGTCGATGCCCTTAATCTCCCTACTCAGCCTCATCCTAAGTCATACAATATTGTAAGGTGCAAGATAAGATATATCAACTCATAATTCATAGTGGTAGTAGTGAGAACGTCTCTGCCACCATGGTCGATACCCTCAAGCTCCCTACTCAACCTTTTTTTTTTTTTACAAGAAACATATTGTATTCACTATGAATCATGTACAATAAAAAATTACATTCGGGGAATAAGGCCTGGGGAAAGCAACACTAAACCTCCAAACTTTCAAAAATGGGGACCCATCCCCTTAACCAATCCCCTAAAGGAAAATCCCTAGCAAGATTACTTGCACTAACCCACGTGGATCCCAGTAAAAAAGAGCTCTCCCAAACAAGGTCCACACTCCTCTCAAGCTCATCAAAAATACGGGAATTCCTCTCCTTCCACACAAACCAAATAACAACAAAAATCACAACCCTCCAATAAACCCTAAAACGAGGAGGAAGGGCACTAACACTAGGGAAGGACCAAAGACCTTGGCCCAATGGCACTCCATCCCACTGCAAGAACTAAATCCATCTACTCCAAACCCCTTCAATAAAATCACATTCCCCAAATAAATGTTCACTAGATTCCCCTACCCTTTTACATAAAGGGCACCAATTTGGGGGGAGAGCCCAACCCTTGAACCGCGCTTCTGAAGAACATCCACACAATTTAACTTGTTATGAGCTAAGGTCCAACCCAGGAATTTGGCCTTAGAGGGGACGTGGGCTTTCCATATAAAATCATGGGGGAAGCAACCTACTGAAGGATCAGGATCAGCGGGAGCACAACGGTGCTGGAAATAAGACTTTGAAGAGAATTCCCCCGAAGTCTCCAACAACCAAGACATTCTGTCACTGTCATTACTAAGACGAAAACCTTCCAGAATATCTAGAAGAGATGAAGCTTCAACAACTTCTCTATCTAACAAGTTCCTCCTCAAATGAAGACACCACGACAGCTCCCCCATGCCGTCATACACCCTCTGACTGAGGAACTCATAGATGGGCTGATTCGGCTTGGATGTAAGCCTATAAATATGGGGAAACAAAACTCCAAAACTTGCAGTTCCACACCAAGTATCCTCCCAGAATTTAAAGTCTCTACCATCGCCCACTTTGAGGCTAATCAGATTAGAGAAAGACTGCAGTTGAGCATGAATGAATTTCCATGGGCTACGATGGGTGGCCTTTGGAGACACACTAGCATCTCTCGAATTTTAATGAACGCCATGATGACTGACAATGACCTTGGCCCACAATGAGTCCCTCTCATTGAGAAAGCGCCAAAGCCATTTTCCCACTAAAGCCCTATTACACAACAACAGATTGCCCACACCCAGGGCCCCCTGATCAAGGCGCTTGCACACCAAGCTCCATTTTACAAGGCAACCACCTTTTGCACTGTCTTCCCCCCTTCCACAAGAAATGCCTCATCATTCTCTCAATCCTCCCCGCCACCAACTTAGGCATCTTGAAGACTGATAAGCAATAGGTGGGGACGACCTATAACACACTCTTAAGGAGTATTAATCTCCCCCCCTTTTGACAAGAAACTCCTCCACCTATCCAATCTAGTTGATACTGTCTGAATAGTTGGATCCAAGAAATATAAGGATATGGGGTTGCCCCCTAAGGGTAGCCCTAGGTACTTGAGAGGCCACTGTCCCGTAGAGCAACCACATGAATTAGCCACTTGGAGCAGCTGGGTCTCATCCAAACAAATTCCTGCAACTTGAAATTTCTCCAAATTTAATTTCAAACCCGATATCCAACAAAGCCTTGGATAATCCGCAGTGTGTTGATTAAGCTGAACCCATCATTTTCTACTAAAAATAGACAATCATCAGCAAATTAAAGATAAGAAACCTGAAGTTTATTATTTCCCACCTCAAAACCCTTCACAATTTGAGCCTCCATGGCCTTATCCATCATACTACTCAAGACATCCGCCACAATAATGAAGAGGGAAGGGGACATCGCGTCATCCTGTCAAAGACCCCAGATCCAAAGATCTTACCTCGAGGCCGACCATTGATGATAATAGAATACAACACTGAAGAGAGACACCCACGTATCTATTTTCTCCAATGTTCCCCGAGCCATTTCATACACAAAACATAGTTCAGAAAGTCCCATCTAACTATATCATACGCCTTCTAAAATCAATCTTGAAGACGAAACCCTCCCTCTTGGACGATCTATACTCGTCCACAACCTCATTTACTATCAAGATAGCATCGATGATGTGCCTCCCTTTTACAAAGGCCATTTGATTCTCTGCCACCGTATGATGAATGACCGCTCTCAATCTTGAGGCTAAAACTTTGGCGATGATTTTGTACAGACTGGTGGTAAGACTTATAGGCCTAAAATCCTTTACCTTCTTAGAATAGACTTTCTTGGGAATAAGAGCAATGTAGGTCTCATTAACCGACCTACTAATCACTCCATGATTGAAGAATTCCTCCATAACAACTTTTAGATCCTCCTTCAAAGTCTCCCAAAAATCTTGATAGAAGGATAAGGTAAAACCATCAGGGTCAAGAGCTTTGTCACCATCGCAATCAAAAATAGCATCATGAATCTCCTCCAACTCAAAAGGTCTTTCCAACCAATTGCTATCCTCCCTGCTCAATTTTTTCCAGTCGATGCCTTCAATTCCCCATAAACCCCGGTCATCCGCCATAAAAATGCAGCTTAAATAATCCACCACCTCCTCCACAATACCATCTTCAGTTTCAACCAAAGAATCGTCAACACTTTCTAGTTTGGAAATCACATTCCTTGATCTTCGATTGCTCAGAATTCTATGGAAGAACCTAGAATTAGTATCACCTTCCTTAGCCCGTTTTATCTTAGCTTTCTGAACAGCCAGTCGATCCTCCCTCAATAAAATTGATTGTAGCTCCTCCATGGCACCTCTTCACTCCGGCAATTTATCCTCATTTCATTCATCAAAGCCTTCAATTCTGTCCAACACCTTAATGGTAGACTCCAAAACCAACTTTTGGGCCCTATCCCTTTCTGCAAACTCCAAGCTCCAAGATTTCAATCAGCCTTTAATACCACGCAACCTTTGACGAAACTTGTAGCCTTCCCAACCCGTGACGACTTCCTCTTTCCACCAACCATTGAGTAGATGATGAAAATTTGGGAAGGAAAGCCAAATATTCTCAAACCTAAAGGGGGTGGGACCCCATGGGGCATGATTGGTGTTGAGAGTAATTGGCCAATGATCGGAGACCAACCTCAACTGGACTTCTTGTCTAACCTCAGGATAAATTGCAAGCCAATCTCTACCCAACAAAAACCTATCCAATCTGCAACAAATTGGATTTGCCCGAAGATTAGACCAAGTGACATTAGAGTTTAGCAGGGGAGGATCCATCAATTGAAGCTCATGAATCAGCTCATTGAACTCAACCATCCCTCTGGAAACCCTGTTGTTGTTAAGCTTCTCGTCCAAGCATCGAACAACATTGAAGTCCCCTCCAACACACCAGTTCAACCCACACAGACCATTCAAGGCAGCTAATTCCTCCCAAAAACAAGGACGATCAAAGTCTTTAGTTGGTCCATAAGCACCAGAGAGCCACCACTCCTTCTGGCCCTTTTCCTTAATTAGAACTGAAACGGAAACTCCTCAATCAAACTATCCAAGACCTCCATCTTCCTACTATCCAACGCAACCAAAACCTCCCCTGCAGAACCACTTGTTGGGAGGAATACCCATTTAAGGAATCTGGATTGCCAAACACAACTCATGAAGTTCCTGTCAATGCAGCTCAACCGCGTTTCCTGAAGGACTAATACATCCGGCTTACAGGCCCCAACCACCTTTTTGATAGCTCTACACTTATCCTTGGAGCCACAACCCCTTACATTCTAGGAGATGATAATCATTGAAAATTAGTGAAGCCCATAGCTAACCAACAACACAACCAGTGATCATGGGCTGGGGCTCCTCGACTCCTCGACTCCCCTTCAGTAGCAAAAGAAACACCACGAAAATTCTCGAGTCTCAACAGCCTCATATTAGCTCTTCGAAGCACTCCCAAAACTTCATCTATCATTTGTTCCGCCACACTGGCCTTTTCCCCTACCTTATGAGATTGTGGCCCAGTTGTTGGCACTTCTTCGACATAATCATGGCCCCTCGAGGAGCACCTAGAAGACGATGGGGGATGCAAATAGCCGCCCCATTTCCCAGCCAAGGAAGAAAAGGTGAAGAATGATCGGAGAAACTGGATGGATTAACCACATCATGTATGCATACCTGGGCACAACCCGAAACATCCCCACCTGTTGCATCTCACACATTATCCCCATCTTCGTGGAAAGATGCTTCGGTGGAGTTGTCGTCGTGCACACTTGAGTCCCCCTTGAAGGTATCTCTCACCACCTCATCCTCTAAAGGTTCAACCTCGTCATTGTCGTACGGCCAACTTTGTGCACTCCGACTAGGGCATGGACCAACATTGAAACTCTTCGACGTCCGGCTTTTCGCCGGAGGAAGAGTTCTCTGTCGTTGGTAGACCTTCTAAGCACCAGAGCAACAACCACAATCCCTCCTAATTCGGACGCTCGACTCCATAGACTTAATCGAGGGGATGGCTTCGTTACACTGCTCGCACGACCCATCCTCATGACGTAAAACACACCAATTGACAGTTGGGTTTTTATTAATTGGCCCGATCCCACACCTTTTAATAGATCCGGATGTGAAAGTTCTAAATCTAACTGAAATTTGGTCTGATCCATTGATACCTTGGGCTTGAAAGCCATCACCACATGGGCCTCTATCCGCTAGACATGAGAACCGATTATTTGATCCAACATCCTGGTCCAAATGTTCAGTGTTATATAACCCAAGCCCATCAGTCGCATCACCACATCCCCCACTAAACTACAAATGTGCGTCCTTTTGTATCGCGTCAGAGGATACACTGACACGTACGACGTTAGCCTGCGCCACCTTCTGCATCACCGGGAATGATCGACGCGTGGTAGACGGACAACACGTCGGTGATCCGTATTCATCTTCTCTGGCAACTCCGTTGGCTTGATTGGGAATAGAGTCCCCACCTTCCTCATCACCTGACATCCGATCAACAACATCGGCCAAGGTAACACCATTATTGTTGATCAGACCTTCTTCTTCCGGTGTCCATGGCCGAGAAATGTCGAAGACACGCAATCGCCATTTCTTGACGCCATCATTCAGAGCCAGAGACTCTAGTAGAAAACCAGTTCGCCACCCCCTGACCTTCAGTTTAGCCATCTCCAGAACAAAGGCGTTGGTCGTCTCATGGAACATGCCGAGCAACCCTCCACATAAGTCAACAATTTTCTTCAAGTTGGCGGTGGTCCAGGCCTCCACCGGCAAGCCTTCCACACCAATCCAACTCGACCGACAAAAAATCTTTTGGTCTTGCCATTGAAGCTTAGACGACTAGCTTATGAACTCCACCACGAACGTGAACGCCTTGCAATCAGTGCATCTCAATAAAGCTCAATCAATGCCTAGGAGTTGAAGTTTAACGACTTGCCCAAGAGTCTCGACCAATTGATTTTCAATCACACTCCACTGGTCATCAACAGTTTTTCGAAAAACCACGACGATGTTTGAATCAACAGGCCTGTTCACCTCCTACCAAAAAGCTTCTATTGTAGCATCGGACTTCTTCTTCCACACCACCCCGCTATCCATCCCTGCGTTCCACCTTGAAGATGTCTTGATCCATTTCCATCCTGCTTCCTCCTGTTATTGACAAAACTTCTGGGCTTACTTGCAAAGAAACTGCGAAGACATTTATTGAAGCATCCCCACCCGCTTGCGTTCTCATCTTCAAGAACAAAAATTGAGAACTGT
Organism: Paratinospora sagittata; assembly: GCA_035771175.1. Classification (NCBI taxonomy): domain Eukaryota; kingdom Viridiplantae; phylum Streptophyta; class Magnoliopsida; order Ranunculales; family Menispermaceae; genus Paratinospora; species Paratinospora sagittata. The sequence continues at coordinate 1,179,703 of CM069599.1, read as the reverse complement.
TTGCCCCCCATCAGCTTTGTTAGTCGAAGGTAACAAGCACCAGCGTTGGTAAAGGTCTCGATCAGAACGATGGAGTTTTTGCCTCAAAAAACCTTTTTGAACGAGCCATCCTTCTTCGACAACCCAGCGTTAGCCAAAGTTTTTGAATCCACATCACCGAATCCACCTCAAGGTCCATTACATAACTCTTGGACGATGAGAACTCCTCCATTCTAAGCACCTCTCCATCAACACTTCGGGTCACAGATAATCTCTTCCTTGACACTTTGAATTGTTGCCTGGACCTTTCGTCAAACCGATGCCCTGAAGACGTATTGCCCCCCATAACATCCTTTGACTTGAAACCAGTCCTCTCAACCTCCTATCGCCGAACCTCGTGACACCGACCTGGTCAAGGGTGAGGTCGTCTCATCTTTTTTCGCTAGAAACCCATCTCTTTGGTAGCTACGCACTGAAAAATATAATGAATAGCTCTCTATTCAACCTCATCCTAAGTCGTACAATATTGGTTGGGCTAATGATGATTGTCGAAAAAAAGTGGACCTTCAATGTGTTGTCTCTTTTAAAATTGGTGTCTATTAAGATATCACAGTTTGTGATGTTGTTTCTATGCGGGCTTGTTGTTTGCTTCTTGGCCAACACTTACTCATTCGTTCAAAATGATGTGAAGATTGTTTTGCACTCATCTTACGCAAAGCCCAAAGCTTCCTCTTCCACCAACGAAAATCGTTCTTGCTTGCTATCATCAAATATCATTGCTGCTACTAAGGAAATTGGGGAACTCATTGTTGTACAACCTTCCATACCAAATCTTCCTCCAGCCATTCCACCACAAGTTCAACTACTTTTGGATGAGTTTGCATGTGTTTTGTTGTCCAATATGCCAGATTCTCTTCCTCCCATGCGCAATATTCAACATCATATTGATTTGGTTCCGAGTGCAAGCTTGTCGAACCTACTGCACTACCGCATGAGTTCTAATGAAAATAAGATTTTGCGTGATTAGGTTGATGACTTATTGTCTAAAGGGTTAATCCAACCTAGTTTAAGCCCTTGTGTTGTTCCTGCATTATTAGTACCCAAGAAGGATGGCTCTTGGCGTATCTGCATCGATAGTTGTGCAATGAACAAGATTACCATCAGGTATCGATTTCTCATTCCTCGTTTGGACGATATGCATGATATGCTCTTTGGTTTTGTTATTTTCTCTAATAAGATTGATCTGAAGAGTGTTTATCATCAAATTCCCATACAACTTGGCGACGAGTGGAAAACAGCCTTTAAAACAAAGGATGGGCTCTTTGAGTGGCTTGTTATGCCCTTTGGTTTGTCTAATGCACCTAGCACTTCTATGAGGTTGATGAATAACGTGTTGCAACCTTATTGGAAAATTTGTTGTGGTCTACTTTGATAATATTCTAATATACAACAAGAATCAATCTGATCACTTGGCACATCTTTGGGATGTTTTCAATGTTCTCCGCAACAACAACATGTTTATCAACATTAAGAAGTCACTTTCTCACCACAAATATTCTCTTTTTGGGATATGTGGGTACAAAGGATGGTATTTAAGTCAATGACTCGAATGTTCATGCAATTCGAGAGTGGCCTACTCCAAAGACAACATCTGAAGCTTGCAATTTTCATGGTCTTGCATCCTTCTACAGCTGGTTCATTCGAGATTTTAGCACCATTGCTACTCCTATTACTGATTCTTGAAAGGGACAAGAAATTTATTTGGACTGTCGAAGCTAATGACAACTTCAATTTGCTTAAAGATAAGTTGACATCGGCCCGCATACTTGCCCTACCAAGCTTTGACAAGCTTTTTGAGGTTCAATGAGATATTTCTATTCTTGGGATAGGTGTTGTCCTCTCGCACGACAAGAAGCCTATTGAGTTTCTAAGTGTAATGCTCGCAGGAAGTGGAGTACTTATTGAGTTTCGTGCTCTACACAAATGGCGCCACTACTTGATCCAAAGAGAGTTTGTTCTTAACACAGACCATCAAGCCTTGAAGTATATCCAAAATCTCTCTCCTTCTAACTAGCTACATTCCTATTGGATTTCTACTCTTCAGGAATTCAATTTTACCATCCATCACAAGTCTGGTTCCAATCATAAAGTTGCGGATGCTCTAAGTCATTACTCCTCTCATGGTTCCCACTTACGTGCCGCATTGCTTGTTACCTTGAAAGGTGACATTCCCGCCTTTGAGTTTATTAAGGACTTGTATGCTAATGACTTAGATTTTGCTAAGATTTGACAACAATGCTCTTCTACCCAGCTAGCATATTTTGATTATCTACTTCATGATGGTTTTCTTTATAAAGGGCTTATGCATTCCTCATGGATCCCTTCGAGAACACCTTATCAAAGAACTTCATGCAGGAGGACTTACTGGTCATTTTGGGTGTGATAAGACCATTACTTTGGTTGAACAACGCTACTTTTGGAAGTCCTTAAGCAACATTTCCAAGGCGGCGTCGCCTAGGCGGTCACCTAGGCAACGCCTAGACGTTTTAGGGAGAAAATATCTAGGCGCAGTGCTAGGCGGGTAGTGGGGATTTGTGCAAATATTTAAAAAGTTTATGGGGTCTCTAATTTTTAAAAAAGCTTTAAAAACAATAAACCCCCTTTCTACTGTAAACCCTCAAACCTCTATCTCCCTAAGCCCATTATTTCCATTTGTTTTGACCAAGAAATGTCATCGAAATCTCCGGCAACTGTAGGCGACCATCCGACAACAGATATTTGCTACCCAACAATTAACAATTTGTGGACATGATTTTAATTAATATGAAGTGTTTTTTTATCATTTTATGAAAATTTAACATTCAATATAGAATATAATTAAATATATATAATTATGTATATGAACTGTCCAGGGACATGTAAATAATTAATTAATTATGTAGGGATCGCTTAGGCCGCGTCTAGGCTTCATCTAGGCTATGCATCGCCTAGAAAGAGCAAATCGCATAGACATCACCTTGGCGCCTTGAAAACATTGTCCTTAAAGAAAGATGTTGGAGATTTTGTGCGTCAGTAGTACAACTCACCCTCAAACTGATGGACAAACAAAGGTTGTCAACCGAACTTTGGGTAATCTTATTCGTTGTCTTTAGGGAGACAAGCCTCGACAATGGGATATTGCACTTGCACAAGTTGAATTTACCTACAACTCTTCTAGGAATTGTTCCACGGGTTTCGCAACATTCTAGATTGCCTATGCCAAACTTCCCAATCACACTTTGGATCTTGTGTCATTACCTACTCTTCCTAACTCTCATGTTGTTGTTGATGAGATGATATATTTTCTTGCTACTCTACATAAACAAGTCAAGATGCACCTTGAAGATGCCAATGCTAAATACAAGGCCGACGCTGATAAACATCATCATTTCAAGTCTTATGTATAAGGAAATTTGGTGATGGTTTATACAAGCAAAGATAGATTTCCTATAGGTACATACTGTTGGCGTGAGTTGTCATTAGAATCAGTTAGAGAGATTATAGGGATGAGTATTGAATGTAAATCCATTATTTCAAGGGTCACCTGTTATTCTAGCCATAACATTTGTATATTCTAGAATAGGTTTAAATTATCTTCTATATATGTATATTTCCATCGCTGTAAAGATCACAAGGAAGCAATATACAACTTTACCAAAAATTTGTCATGGTATTAGAGACAATTGATCAGTGGCTCTCTGTTCTCCTTGACGTTTGATCAAATTCTTTTTTCCTCATCGACATCAATGGAGGATACCGGTGACTTCGACAACTCTGGTGGACTCCAAACCAACACCATCCTCACAGAATTAACTACCCGAATGACAAAAGCTTTTACCAAAGCTCAGACCCCGACGCAGACCACCGAGAATTTCGCTGCACCCATTTGCATCAAGTTGGACGGCAACAACTATGCCCTCTGGTCCCAAGTTGTCGAGATGTACATCTCTGGCAAAGACAAGTTGGGATATATCAATGGAGACTTTCCTGAACCTTCTTCAACGTCTGCATCCTTCCGGAAATGGCGTACCGACAACGCCATTGTCAAGGGGTGGTTGATTAATTCCATGGACCCTTCGTTGATTGGGAATTTTATTCGGTTTCCCACGGCAAAGCAAGTTTGGGACTCCATTGCTACTACATATTTTGATGGCAGTGATACTTCACAAGTCTATGACCTCCAACGTCGTGTAACCCGTCTGCGACAAGCTGAAGGTTCTCTTGAAAAATATTACAACGACCTCCAAGGTTTGTGGCGTGAGATCGATTTTCGTCGTCCTAATCCGATGGAGTGTCCTACCGATATTAAAAACTATAACCATCTTCTGCAGGAAGACCGAGTGTACATCTTCTTAGATGGGCTTGACGATCAACTGGATAAGAATCGGGGTGACGTGCTGCAGATGTGTCCATTTCCTACCATCGAACGAGCTTACGCCAATGTTCGCCGAGAAGCAATCAGGCAAACTGTTATGATCACTGGCGGAACCAATGACACCCCAGGAGCAGTTTTGGCTTCTAAGGGTTTCAAAGCGAGAAAGTTAGCATCTTCCTCTACTGGATTTCTTTCACTGGGCAGTGGGAAATTTGGGGCATCCTCCAAGTCACAAAAGTTACCTGATGGCACCAAGTGTACTCACTGTGGAAATATGAAGCATACCCGTGAGACTTGTTTCAAGCTACACGGGTATCCCGATTGGTGGAATGATCTTCAGGCTCGGAAACGCCGTGACGCCACGGGAACTGATGGAGAGACGGGGAAGGCTGCCCTGGCTATTGTAGAGTCATCTCTTTCACTTACACCGCCTGTTGAATCTTCCCAGGGAGTGTTATCTCTTTCAGATTCAGGTAATTCTGGTGCTGCTTTATTTAGTTCTCCTCAAGAGGCTGACAGTAGTACTTGGATACTCGACTCTGGGGCCACCGACCACATGACGTTCGACGTCAATGATTTCTCGCACACTTCTCCATCGCGACGCACTAGCTTTGCAAATGCCAATGGAGTTGTTTCTTCGGTCACCAGGGCTGGCACTGTGACTTTGTCACCTTCTCTCACATTATCTAATACTTTATTGGTTCCCTCCCTGTCTCATAAGTTACTCTCTGTCAGCCAAGTAACAACAGACTTAAATTGTATTGTGCTCATTTATCCTACCTTTTGTCTTCTTCAGGATATTCTCACGAAGGAGATCATTGGGCGTGGTACTAAGAGGGGGGGATTATACTGCATGGATGATTTCAGTGTGGGCCGAGCACATCACATGCATCATCCGAGTGGCACCAAGGAGAGACAGATTTGGCTTTTACATCGTTGGTTGGGACATCCGTCGTTTGGTTATATGCAACATTTGTTTCCTGATTTGTTTTCACATATGTCAACTGTTAACTTTAAGTGTGATACTTGCCTCCTTGCTAAAAGTCATCGAGTTACTTATCCATTGAGTATGAATAAAAGTGAGGTTCCGTTTGCTTTAATTCATTCCGATGTGTGGGGTCCCTCTCCTGTTTCTACTGCATCTGGTAATCGTTGGTTTGTAATATTTGTTGATGATTGTACTCGCATGACTTGGCTATACTTGCTGAAACATAAAGATGAAGTATTGAGTGTGTTCAAATCATTTCATGTAATGGTTCAAACTCAATTTTTAGCTAAGATACAGATTCTCAGATCCGATAATGGTGGTGAATATGTTAACCGGGGGTTCCATGATTATTTCCAATACCATGAAATTCTTCATGAAACCTCCTGCCCGCAGACTCCTCAGCAAAATGGTGTTGCTGAACGGAAAAACCGACATATACTTGAAACTGCTCGTGCTCTTTTACTTGGAGCTCATGTACCCAACTGCCATTGGGGTGATGCTGTTGCAACAGCTGTGCACCTCCTTAATCGTATGCCATCCAAAGTCTTGGGTTTTAAAACACCCTTACAGGCCCTTTCAACTCATGTGTCCTTGCCCACAGTGTTGATGATTCCTCCTCGGATCTTTGGATGTGTAGCTTTTGTACATCTCCATAAGAACCAACGCACAAAACTTGATCCTTGTGCTGTTCGGTGTCTGTTTTTAGGGTATGCCATACATCAAAAAGGATACCGCTGATATGATCCGACCACCAAGCGCACCTATGTAACTATGGATGTCACATTTTTGGAATCCGACACGTTCTACTCTCCCTCGGTATCCAACTCTTCTCTTCAGGGGGAGACCCAAGATGAAGAGCATACTTGGTTAAGATTTGACTGGCAGGGTTTTAATGACATAAATATGGAGGTCAATAGGGAACTTGATATAACTCCGAATGCATCTTCGGAGGATGACATAACTTTAAGAGCGACATCTACACCACCTGAAGTTGAACCAAAATCCCCCTACTCCCCAGTACTTGAAGAGCCATCTCCTGATAATATCCCTGAGGTAAACTCTCCCATTGTATCTCCGGAGGATGACATAACTTTAAGAGCGACATCTACACCACCTGAAGTTGAACCAGAATCCCCCCACTCCCCAGTACTTGAAGAGCCATCTCCTGAGAATATCCCTGAGGTAAACTCTCCCATTGCACCTCCGACTAATAACGATAAGGACACTTCTGCTGGTTATATCTTACCTTTCAGGAATAATCGTGGCAAGCCACCAAATAGGTACTCTCCAGAAATTGAGGAACGAAGGTCAAAGTATCCAATTGCCAACTATGTATCCACAAAGAGACTGTCTGAGCCCCTCAAAACATTTGCGCACGAACTTTCCTCATGCCATGTTCCCACTAGTGTTCAAGAAGCTCTAACAGACCCTAAGTGGACCCAGGCTATAAAAGAAGAAATGGAGGCATTACTGAAGAACAAAACATGGGCTCTTGTTCCGTTACCTGAAGGAAAAAAGACGGTGGGGTGCAAATGGATGTTCTCCATCAAACATAAGGCAGATGGATCGATTGAACGATATAAAGCAAGGCTGGTGGCAAAGGGTTATACACAAACATATGGCGAGGACTATCAGGAAACTTTCTCACCAGTGGCCAAGTTGAATACAGTTAGAGTCTTGCTATCTCTAGCAGCAAATCTTGATTGGCCACTGCATCAGCTTGATGTAAAGAACGCCTTCCTTCACGGCGATCTTGAGGAGGATGTGTATATGGATATTCCATCAGGCTACACGGCAACCTCAAAGATTGAGGTTGTGTGCAAAATACAACGAGCACTGTATGGACTGAAGTAATCACCTCGAGCATGGTTTGGGCAATTTAGCTTGGCAATGAAGAAATATGGCTTTCAACAAAGCAATTCAGACCATACACTCTTCCTAAAGTGTCAACTAGGTAAGGTAACAACTTTGATAGTCTATGTAGATGAAATGATTATTACAGGGAATGATCCAGAAGAAATTTTGAGACTCCAAAAGCAGTTGGCTACTGAATTTGAGATGAAAAATTTGGGAGGACTTAAATATTTTCTGGGAATTGAAGTGGCTAGATCAGAGCAAGGTATATTTCTCTCCCAACGAAAATATATACTTGATCTACTATCTGAGGTGGGATTACTGGATTGTAAGCCTGTAGACACACCAAAAGTTTAGAACCACAGACTTGGAGAATATCCAGATCAAGTGCCGACAAACAAAGAGAGGTACCAGAGGTTGGTTGGGAAACTTATTTATCTCTCACATACTCGCCCAGATATTGCTTATGTTGTAAGCGTAGTAAGTCAATTCATGCATTGTCCTAGTGAGGATCATACGGATGCAGTAATCAGGATTCTTCGATACTTAAAGTCATCTCCTGGAAAAGGACTTATGGTTTCAAAGAATAATCATCTAAAAGTTGAAGGATACACTGATGCAGATTGGGCAGGGAATATCTTAGACAGAAAGTCCACTTCAGGTTACTTCATGTTTGTTGGCGGGAATCTGGTTACATGGAGAAGTAAGAAACAAAAGGTAGTGGCATTATCAAGTGCTGAAGCCGAGTTCCGTGGAATGGCTAAGGGTCTTTATGAGCTCCTCTGGCTAAGGAGACTATTGACAGAAATCGACTTTGCTCCTAGCTCCGAGATGCATCTGTTTTGTGACAATACGGCGGCTATTGATATTTCTCACAACCCTGTCCAGCATGATCGCACAAAACATGTGGAGGTAGATCGACATTTCATAAAACAAAACCTTGAAACCAAGATAATTCGTTTTCCTTTCGTGAAGTTTGAAGACCAGTTAGCGGACATACTTACAAAGGCAGTATGCAGCAAGAACTTCTACAACTCACTTGACAAGTTAGGCATAAGAGATTTGTATGCACCAACTTGGGGGGGAGTGTTGGCGTGAGTTGTCATTAGAATCAGTTAGAGAGATTATAGGGATGAGTATTGAATGTAAATCCATTAGAATCAGTTAGAGAGATTATAGGGATCCATTAGAATCAGTTAGAGAGATTATAGGGATCCATTAGAATCAGTTAGAGAGATTATAGGGATCCATTAGAATCAGTTAGAGAGATTATAGGGATGAGTATTGAATGTAAATCCCCTGTTTCAAGGGTCACCCGTTATTCTAGCCATAACATTTGTATATCCTAGAATAGGTTTCAATTATCTTCTATATATGTATATTTCCATCGCTGTAAAGATCACAAGGAAGCAATATACAACTTTACCAAAAATCTGTCACATACAAGTTACAACAAAACCAAGCCAAAGAATGAACATCTCTCCTACTTTCAATGTGAAGGATCTCTTTCCTTACTATGGCGACAATGAAGACACATCACCTAAACTCGAGGACGAGTTTTTCTCAAGAACAGGGGATTGATGTAGGAACATGCTAGATTATAGAAATTTTAAAATCATATTTGTTTTAGGTTCCTTCTAAGTTGTTATTTTAGAGTAGTTTGTATTTTGAGACGTTCCCAACTTTTTCTAATTTGTCTTAGTTGCCTTTTCTAGTTTTATTTCTATTTAGATATTGCTTGGTACTTCTTTGAAGAAGTTTCTATTTTGGTTTAGTGTAATTAGAAAGTATCTAGAAATGTCTAGATATAGTTGTAAGAGCTTTAGAAAGTAGCTATAATGTTATAAATAGCTTAGGAAACTTGTTTTTAAGTGTTTTAGGAAGTTTCTAAGTTGTTTCCATAGAATTATCTATATAAGGAGCTCCAATTCGAGTTTACTACATCTTATCATCAATTATTATTCTCTTTACAAGCAAATTCTACTTTTTACTTCTTTATCTTCTACTTTTCTCTTGAATCCATTTATTCAAATTACGCTTCCGCTACATTATAGACATAGAATTGTATCTGAATTCCAAACCAAATGTAGCCTTAATGTCCAAATCCATCTCCAACATGATTTCCTAACCTCGTTCAAACTCAAAAGTTTCTATTCTCCTTCAAATCACATTCTAGGCCTCTAATACATATCCATGTAATTTTTTAGCCTTTATTTAAGCCCATATAAACCTCAGAATTGAGCCAAATAGTCAAAGCCTAATGTACTCAATATTTCATCAAACTTTGGGTTAAAATTTAAATTCCTCACCCATTAGGGTATTGGCTTGATGGTCGGGAGGAGAGATGGAAGACGCTGACTGAGGTAGAGGTATGGAGTTCGAATCTTGACTTGACGTGTTTAACGCCTTGGGTATCCGAACTGATGCGTGGTGGGTACGTATAGATCCCAGTGGATTAGTCAGACTATAGGGGTGAGGCCCCTGGGAATGGATACCATTGTCTCAAAAAAATAATAATAATAAATAAATAAATAAATTCCTCAAATAATTACTTACATTTTTCTAAAAATCATGAAATCTGGTCCTTAACCCAAAGTAACCACAATGAATCTAAATCTAGCTTTAAATTTTATTTTAGGTTCAAATTACCAATTTTTTGTGTTTTGGACAAAATTACAAGCTTGTCCCTTCTCTCAAATGTCTCTCAAAATTTCCCAGGATGTTCCTTTTAATAATTTGAGTGTTATCTTCACTCAAACTTATCCATTATGTTCAATAGGTAAAATGGTAAAATACCCCTTGTGAGAGATTACAAATTGCCCTTTGCAAATATCAGGTATTACACTTCCCTTCAGGCTATTTGAAAGGTACGAGAGGTAGGCAAGGATCCCTAGTCCCCTGACTCCCCTACTTGCCTTGGTGATGGAGGTCTTCTCTTGCTTCTTGGAACGGGTCCATCAAGGGAGCATTTCTAATCCTTAAAGGCGCACTAATCCTAAAATATCAGATTTTATATTTGTTGAGGATTTTGATGTTTGTCAAAACAATCAGGGAATTGCTTAGAAAAATATCAAAAAATGATTGGGATTTTGGTAAGTCGAGCTGATTGTGAACAAAGCTAAATCCATAATATATGGAGCTATTACAAACTCCCAAGCAGAAGCATTAGCTAACCAAATGGATATAGAACAAGGGTCCCTTCCCCTTAAATACCTAAGGATGCCTTTGTTGACAACAAAGCTTTCAGCTAAAACCAGAAGACTGATCTAGGAAATTATACAAGCTCAATTAAAGGATGGAAATGAAAATTTCTGTCAATGGCAGGTAGATTGGAACTTACAAAATAGTCACAACTTATGCTATAGAGTGTTTGGTTCCCCTCTAAGGTTATAAAGGAAATCAAGCTCTCATGGCTAGGTTCCTTTATGTAAGGTCTTCATCCAATAAGAGAAGTCATTTGGTTAATTGGGAGAGTGAGCTAACCCAAAAAAAGGAGGATGGGTAAACTAGATTCAGATGAAATATCTAAAAACGAAAGGAACCTTCACCAAATCAAATATTTAGAAAGATTTGAAACCTTCTCATCTCTTGGATTGAATGCCTTGTACCCTCTCTTTTTCTTTAATAGAAGTTTTTGTTTCCTCTCCAAAAAAAAGGAAGAAAAAGAAAAGAAAAGAAAAGGAAAAAAAAACTAATTTCAACATTCTTAATAAACTCCTCAAATTGCATACACAGATGACCAAGTCCATGGAAAGTTTATCCCTAGTTGATCCATATTTGGGAGCCTTTGAGCTGAGAACATGAAAGATTTCTCACTATTCCAGAGACAAATCAAGTCATTGATAGGTTACTTGACTCCTAGTTCTCCTTATCCAACGGGGAGAGGCAACGAAACTCACCTTCCTAATCGAACTCCAACAAAATCAAGCAGGAAAGTATGGTTCTCCTAAGTGGGTTTCAACATCAAAGGAATTAGATATCCCTATTTGTGTCATGCTCCAAGTAAAACTTAGTAAAGCAACCTAATACACAGTCATCATATTTGAGAAGGTCCATACTAAGTAAACAAACAACTGCATTGTCAAACTTGAAAGTCTAAATTGAGTTATATGCATGTTAACTATACAATATCATAGTAGAACATTATATGAGCACATCTTAGATTTCAACAACAATTTTATATATATTCTCAGCTGAGATACCTTTGGACTTCTGTACCATCAAAAGCTTTTTAGGAGATAGGTGTGTGTATCTGTCAAGCATTCATGAAATCATAAACGCAAATGATACAAACAAATTTGAACTGAAGAACTAAAGAAATGAGAATGCTACTGATCAGATGTGAAGCAAAATATAATGGGGAACCCCATTATTCTATTTTATTTTTTATTATTCCCAGCCTTTAAAGGAATGATGACATTGTGCACCGATGGCAATTTATTTGCTAGCTGTGAATGACTTCCTTTTTTCTTTAAAACTAGAAAATCACTCAAAATTTATGGAATATCATGAAGATCACATGTATAAGTATGACTTTATCTGAAAGATCCATAGTTTAAACTTCAGCATAAGGACTTTTCTAGCATACGCCTTGCCCCATTTCAGTACAAACCAGTGTTTCTTGTCAAAGGGATTTCCAAAGGATTGACAGAAAAATCTCAATTTTTTCATTTATTTAGAGATCTCATCTCCTTCATTCATTTGTTGAAGTTAGCAGGCAAAGAAAGAAGGCATGTTAAATAACAAATGACTATTATCAAGAAACTATACTCACTGAAGATCTGGTCTTAGCTTAGCTAAAGCAATTCATGTCTCTATAGTCCAGCCTCTTGATTAGTATACATTTGATAATAATAATAATAATAATAATATGAGCATCAAAGTATGAACCATCAGAAATAATGTCCATGTCTGGGTTAGTTAGAAAAGGCACTTGTTTTCATACATTAACTCATTCTACTTGAAATATTCTATAAGGTTTTTGATACAGCTAGAGAGATTGCAATAGGAAATGTACTTACAGTTGATACTGAACAACACATCAGACTGCATCGTGATATTGGTTGATGCTTTGTATCATGCCATTCAAATGCTTGATAACATACTCCAGCTTCTTACAACATATCTCATTGGATATTCTTGAACTATAATCACAATTCTCAAATGGACGGTACTCGCATGCTCTTTTGATCTCTCCACGCAAAGTCATTTGAATGTCCTGATTCCATGATGTAAGTAAAATTCAGGGGTTCATCTTCAGAAACAACTTGTGACAATGGAGTCATGACCCTAGAACTGTAGATTACAACTCCTACTTTTTTGCTTGAGACCCTTACCAACTCACTTCCCATCTTAGAGACAACCATCCCATCACTACAAGCATGGAAGCATTCAGAAGGGAAATATGCATGCACACACACATGCACAAACACATGCAAAACTACAAATTGCCATGTACATAAACCATGCACTCTATGATATGATTCATGTTAGCTTCTGGATGAATTCACGTTATTGGAATAGTGATAGTCAGTTTCACTTCCACTACATCTAAAGTTTGGTTCATCAGATGTTACCATGTCTACATATTATTCATGTGGTATTCTAACAAGCAATTAATAAACAGTGAAAACACTTTTTCCCACATGGTAAAAGACTTTTTTCCATTTCTCCAATCCAAATGGGGCTCCTAAATTGCTAAGCTCGTCAATTTGGTCAATGAATCAGTCTAAACCAATATGAATTGATCAGAATTATACTTAAATCAATTCCAATTTAGGTAAATCCATCAGAATCCCAATTAATTAGAAAAATTGCAGTTACTCATAAAATAACAGAAGAAGATTTGGCCCGTGAATAATTATAAAATGGAGAGAAGAAGGCCGATTGATGAAGCCTACCATATTTGGAACTTGGTAGTTTGCGTAAAATAGAATTGCATCTAATAACTTAAAAATAATGAGAAAACGCTCATATTTTTTTTTGAGTGGAAACACATAATATATTGTATATATGAAAAATAATTACAAACTATTGCAAATAACCAGCAGTTCTAAGCTAAAGACCAAAACTGAAGCCTACACCACCATAGGAAGACCACCTATTCCTCATTACAAGCAAGAGGACCAATCCCTCCACCAATGACTAACTGAGTAACCATTGGCACATAGAGAAGCTGCCGCCCAAGTACAAGCAAACAATTTTAATTCATCCAACATCCTAGATACATCCTTAAAAACATCATGAAATAACCTGAAAAAATGTTCATCTAGAGACACAATATTTTGCATAAGTCAATCTCACACCATTAAGCCTCAAAATAGGCAACATAATAAAAAATGCTATTAAGTTTAGGACACGTTTGTCAAATTTCACAGAAGAAATTAAAGAACATCTAACAGATTAAGAAACCTTCAATGTCAAGAGCACCATACAAGATGAGAAAAGAAGGAAGACAGAACAGAGACTAACCTTGATCGACTTCATGAACTCGCGGGAATGATTGTTAACAACCTCAACTCTAGGGCCAGTTGGGTTCGAAAGCTCATCCACCACTCCTCCAGCAAGCTCCAAAACCCTAATGATCCTCTAAGATAAAAGGAAAGTATTCCATGCACCATCATCAGTAACTAATAGATCCACAATCCTAATTTGAAATGAAAGATTTTCAGATTATCCCAATCTCTTTTGACCTTCTCGACATGATGAAGCATCTGCAATGATGTATTTTGGCTCTGAGGTTCTGTGGAGGGAGACGATTCCATGCGTGAAGCACCAAACTGTGAAGTCATCGGTTCGTCTAATGCCTCAGTAAACCATAT